>JAKWJD010001755.1:441474-488974 GCA_027705065.1 Solanum peruvianum | reverse complement strand
CGATTGAAAACTATTGTATACTAATTAATATATAGTGTTATTTATAGAGTGAATTAATTTAAGAATAATTTCAGCCACTTGAAATCGGAGTGTTTTCTCCCAATGTTCGTATTCAATGTAACAAGATACCTCGTTATTGTAATTGTTTAAGATCATAATATCCTTGGAGGAATCCTACTAGCTTAGGAGCTAATTACTTTAATACACTCTAGTTTGCAATATTACGTATCTTATCATATGTTTGCTCGTCCAGATACATCCTGTTACATGTATCTTACGATACATTGAGTCAAATTTCTTCTAGATACCAAGTAGGTTCCCATTTATCTAGTATACATAACAAATTCCGTACGTCTCTCTCATTTCAGTCGCCACTCGTATGTATATGGTATCTCAGATACATCTGAATTACACCAGATACATACAAGTATTATTATCTAGTTTGATTCCCATGTATCCAAGATACATACGAATCGCACTCCTGTCTCTCACCAATCTCGTCCACCACTCTCCCTATTTTAGTGTATCTGATAGCAAAAACACATGTGTAAAAGTGTATATTCCTCAATATATGATTAAAAAAAACTCTTTATTAGTAGTAGAACGCAGTAATTTGAAAGTATAGATAATATTAGTGAATATGGTAGTGAAGTATGTAATTTTATAGTTTTTCCTATATTTTTCATTTTCATAGTTTTGTCGAAGAATAGTTCTGAATTTTTTTGTTTAATTTATAGCATGATTAGTAATGTAACCGCATAAAGAATAAGACAATACTAAATATTTATATCTATTTTGATTGTTTTTTCTTAAGCAGATAATCCATTAAAAACAATCTAATTCATTTGCCTTAAGATTTTTGAAAAGTAATTACGTTAATAAATTTAAATCCTAGAAAAGGGTTAACGTTAGAGTTCGAGTTGGGTGGATCAATGGGGACGGGTCAATAATTGAATAATTTGAGGGAATATCTCTTTATTTCTTACAATTTTGGCTTTAAATAAAATTACATATCTGCAAATTTTAATGAAAAAATACTATATTCTATAGGAAAAGGGTCTGATATACCCCTCAACTTTGTCATTAGAGTTATTATACCTCTCGTTATAAAAGTGGCTCATATATACCCCTACTTGTAAACAAATGGCTCACATATACCCTTTTCCTCTAACGGAAATGAAAAAAATAATAATTTTAATCTAAATTTTTATTATTTTTTTCTAAAAAATATGATCCCATATGAGTAAATTTAATCCTCGTCAAACATTTTTTTTTACTTTTTTTTGTTTCAATGACTAATTTATAAGTATTATTTTGATGATCAAATTTATTTATGTTTCACTAATATTCTTGTAAAACTTATTGTAGATGACCAATTTTTTTCTTCGAATACGAAATTAATTACAATACACACAAAAAAAATAGTTTAAATTTTTTTTCTTTAAACTAAGGAATGAAAGAAAAAAACAAAATAAGAATAAGAAACTCAAATAATTAAATAAAAGAGTCAAAAAATAATTTTTGTATGAAAAAAAATTAAAATATACCTTGAACTTTGATAGAAGAATCATATATACCCCTAAATAATTTTTTTAAAAAAAAATTGAAGTAACAAATATAAATTTAAAACTAATTTTTTAACTTTTGTTAAATGAAGGGTATATGTGAGTCATTTTGTAACGGCAGGGGTATATGTGAGCCGTTTGTATAGCGGTAAGGGCATATATGAGCCACTTTTATAACGAGGGGTATATCAGCTCTAAATGACAAAGTTGAGGGGTATATCAGACCCTTTTCCCTAGTCTATATTCTTATTTCACAAACAATGTGGGACTGAACAGTGAAATAAGTGGAGCGGCCAAAGTTTTTATTACTCAGAATCCCACATCGTTTGTGAAATAAGAATATAGACTCTTTATATAGTATTGAATAATATATATAAACAGTTGAGCTTGTGAATACTATTTAATTCGAAAATGCTCCACTAACTTGTATTCTCATTCTCATCATTTTTCGTCAGAAAAATAAAATAATCTAAGATTAGTTCTCCGCATTATTCTTTCTTTAATATTCTTTTCTCGTACTCATTTCTACCTTGTTAAATATATTTTGGCAATTATTATTTAGCCTATTCTGCTTTAAATGGTTGAAAACTATTGTATACTAATAAATATTTAGCAATAGTTATATGTGTTTCCTCATCATATTCATATTTAATGTAACGCTATACTTGTTATTATAGTATAAATGTGACTTATTTATTCATTAATTAACTCATGCTTTTTAGAGAACGTTAATTATGTATAAAATATATATATTATATGTATATATATACATAAAATATACTATATATACAATGTAATATCACAATTTTACCTTTCTAAGTATCATAGAAAGTTAACAAATAAAGAAATATGATATGCTTTTATGATATGTATATTGTAATTGGAACAATGTTTCTATGTAGAATAGAATAAAATTGCAACACTTAGAATTGTAGGATTTAAGGAGTTTAAGGTGTTAGAGTTTACACGAGTTCGGAGCCAAAAGGGTAAAAAAAAAAAAAAAAATTCCAAAAGGGTATGTCGTATTTTTCTTAGGGAAAATTGTATAAAATAGCAAACTAATAACCTAAATTAAATGGAATAGCTAGGGTTTGATTTAATTGTGCTCCATAGCAAACCTTGGCAAAAATTTGCCAGGCGTCTCTCTCCCAGAAGTCTCGCTCGCCACTCTCCCATTCTCGCCTCTCAAGCTTTATACACAGAAGTGTATAATTTCTGTTTCTGTTTTGTATAAAGCGAGAGAAAATTGTATATAC
Source organism: Solanum peruvianum (assembly GCA_027705065.1). NCBI lineage: Eukaryota > Viridiplantae > Streptophyta > Magnoliopsida > Solanales > Solanaceae > Solanum > Solanum peruvianum. Next base: position 486,153 of record JAKWJD010001755.1, on the reverse strand, counting down.
ACATGCAAAAATGTATATCTTCGTGTTATACACTTAATTATATAATTTACAAACATTTTACTTCAAATATTGCAGAGAAAAAGGCCAAAGAATTATACAATTGTGAATTATACAATTGCAGTGAAATACAATTTTTTCTAGCTTTATACAACAGAAGTGTATATATTGTGTTTCTGTTTTGTATAAAGCGAGAAAAACATATATCTTCTTGTTATACACTTATAATTATGCAATATACATACATTTTAATTCGATTCAACTGTATGCAAAGCTAATTATACAATTGCAGCAAAATAGGCCAGCGAATTATACAATTTAGGCCAGCGAATTATACACTTTTATATGTATAGCGAATTATACAGTTTTTATGTTTGCTATGGAGCGCAATTATGCAAAGTTTGCTATATTATACAAATATGATTTTTTTTGTTTGCTATATGTGAAAGTTCCCTTTTTCTTAAACCAAAAGGGCAAAATTGCTACTGTCAAAGCGATTTTCCTTTGACACATATGAACACCGTTTACTCAAAAAAGTTCTTTTCTTTTTTTCGATAATATCGCTGCCATAGCAGCGTTTTTATGGAATTCTTTTTAACTTTATTATCATGAAAATCGCTGCTTTGGCAGCTTTTTATTTTAAAAAAAAAAAAAAGTAATCGCTGCCCTAGCAGCGTTTTACTTTTTAAAAAAAAAATTGATTCGTTGTACTTAATTTAATTTTTAAAAAAAAAATTGCTGCCTTGGAAGCCTGAAATTATTTTCAACTTTTTTTTTTATTTTTAATAAAACACCATTTTCAAATAAAAAATCCAGGAAAAAACTCGACCAAGGCAGCAAATATTTTTAAAGAAGTAAAGGCTAAATTTTTTAATTTTTTTCAAAGTGAAACACTGCCTTTTCTGAAAAGAAAATTTTAAAAAAAGTTATATGAAAACGCTACTATGGCAGCGATATTAGCGAGAAAAAAAATGAACTTTTTTGAGAAAATCTCAATCTCAATCGAGTAAATGGTGTAAATATATGTCAGAGGAAAATTACTTTGATGATAATAGCGATTTTTCCCTTTTGATTTTAAAAAATATGATGTGCCCTTTTAAAAATTTTAACTTTTTTTTTTATCTTTTAGCTTCGGACTCGAATTTATAGTCCTTTTAATTAAAGAATCATAATCCAAAATAGTAATCAAGTTTTTTAATTCGCGAAAATCGAAGAAGACACAATTCACCCTTCTTATATCTATATGGTGAGTAGCTAAAATAGCAATGTCATAACAAATATTTGGCTACGTACCTTACACATCTAGCTTGCATACAAAAATATTGTCTTGTATGTTTAGGACAATTTATATTGCATATAGTTTATATATATGCATTTGTCTTGAAGATTATATATATATATATATATATATATATATATATATATATATATGGGTTAGCCCACCTCATCTGGGCTAATCCATACAGATTTCAATATTTTATGGGTCGGACCGGGCTAGCCCATTTTTAGTGTGAGCTAGATCGGCCCAACCACAAGTACGTGGGTCACAGGTTTGCCGAGCCAGTCCACTTTATTTAAAAATTATATTATTTTTAGAATTATTAAATTAATTTTAAAATATTATCATAAATATCAGCAAAACAATGTTACATGATGTTAATGTTACTACTTTTTAATTAAATTCACAAATAAAATTATCTTTGTTATATTTATTAAGTTTTTTTTTCAAGTAAAAGTATAAAATTCTAAATAGAATATTAATCTAATTGTTTTGAGTTTGAACTCTCTTTAATTTATTTTAATACTATATTATATTTTTTTAATTAATTTTTATTGGTCCACGGGTTGGCCTTACTGATATTTCTCAAACTCTACAAATCAACAGGTTTATTCAGGACGGGCTAAAAAGCTCTTTTCTCTAATGGGCTCTAAAAATCATAGCTCAACCCTATTAAATTTCAAATTAGGTCAGGCCGGTCCAACAGGTCTAGCCCATATTAACGGCTCTAATGTATATAAAGAACTTTTTTTTGCCCTTTTGAAAATTGGATTTATTGATAATCCAAAAAATGTACAGACGCATGTATAAAGTGCATATCAAAATATATATTTTTATATTATTCATTTCAAATTACTTATAAAAATCCAAAAACAACTTCGACGATTTACGTGTGCTATAGCAAACCATTTTTTGGGTCATCCGGATTTCGACGTCAAAAATGCCAAATTTTTTTGTGGACGTCCGTCAAGACCTTGTCTATGCATCCGGTTGGCCCTCATGGCCCTTCCGACCCATTTTGAAGGTCAAACGAGCCCCCAAGAGAGCATACCCCTCATTTCGACGATTTTCGTGTGCTATAGCAAACCATTTTTTGGGTGATCCGGATTCAGACGTCAAAAATGCCAATTATTTTTGTGGACGTCCGTCAAGACCTTGTCTATGCATCAGGTTGGCCCTCACGGCCCTTCCGACCCATTTTGAAGGTGAAACAAGCCCCGAAGCTAGCATATCCCTCATTTCGACGATTTTCGTGTGCTATAGCAAACCATTTTTTGGGTGATCCAGATTCCGACGTCAAAAATGCCAAATTTTTTTGTGGACGTCCGTCAAGACCTTGTCTATGCATCCGGTTGGCCCTCACGGCCCTTCCAACCCATTTTGAAGGTCAAATGAACCCCGAAGCGAGCATACGCCTCATTTCGATGATTTTCGTGTGCTATAGCAAACCATTTTTCGGGTGATCCGGATTCCGACGTCAAAAATGTCAAATTTTTTTGTGGACGTCCGTCAAGACCTTGTCTATGCATCCGGTTGGACCTCACACCTCCTCCTGCATACGCCTCTGAAATTTTCTATAATTATTGATCGTTTCACGCCTAATTACATATGTGTTATGTCAAACTGATATTATCTTCATATTTGATCATTGTAATACATTTTTTTCAAAAAATAGTTCAAATACAACACACTTCTGACATAAAAGACTTAAAACAAATATTTCGATTATTTGAAGGTATGTTCTTTGTCAGATATTACAAGAATTGAAATAAACCTATAATTTAGGAACCGGAGTGCTATTCTCTCATTTGTTATATTTCTTTGGGAAAATGCACAAGTACCCCCTCAACCTATATCCGAAATCCCAGAGACACACTTATACTATACTAAGGTTCTATTACCCCCTGAACTTATTTTCTAAGTAATTTTCTACCCCTTTTTAGCCTACGTGGCACTACTTTGATAAAAAAAAAAAAGTCATCCATCTTGGGCCCACAAGATATTGTCACGTAGGTCGAAAAGGGGTAAAATATTATTAATAAAATAAGTTTAGGGGGGTAATAGGACCTTAATATAGTATAAGTGTGTCTCTGAGATTTCGGGCATAGGTTGAGGGGGTACTTGGGCATTATTCCTATTTCTTTCATTCATTTTTACTTGTCCACTTCAGACTTTGCATGTCTCTTAAGTAACAATGATTTAATATAAATATTTACCATAATATTCAATTATTCATGTTGATTATTGTGTAGTCTTAGATGTGGAAAATAATTTAGAAAATAAAAATTAATGTTGAGAATAAAATTTAAAAAATATTTGTCAAAAGAGAAAAATAAAATAAATTTTATTTTTAAATTATGGACAAACAAAAATAAATTTTAATTTTTCACATTTTAATTTTATTTTTTTGTGAAAATTATAACTCCGTCACTGAAATTAGGTGGTCTAATTCTAGAGGCATTGATTATTTTTTCACTAGGACTCTTGAAAAATGAGATTTACAACAAAAAATATAAGAATTGACTAAATCAATGAGCACATTTACTTATGAGTTATACAAGTGATACACGTTTTTATTTATTTATTAGTTTTTGTTAAAGTCAATTAATGATTTTCCATATCCACTTGATTTGTTTCGATTTATTCTAAAGAAAACTTTTCAAGGTCAACTATATTATTGTTGTTTAAATCATCAACAACTTATTGAATTTGTAATAGAGCTGTTAATATGGGCTAACCCATCTTATTCGGGCTTATTCATACAAGCTTTGATATTTTACGGGTCAGGCCGGGCTAGCCCATTTTTAGTGTGGGCCAAAATATAGTCGGTCCAACCCATAAGTATGTGAGCTACAGGTTTGGCGAGCCAACCAATTTTTTAAAAAATTATATATACTTTTTAATTATTAATTTAAATTATAAATTATAATTTAAATATATTATCATAATATCGACAAAACAATATTACATGATAATGATGTTACTACTTGTTAATCAAATTCACAAATAAAATTGTCTTTATAAAATATTTATTAAGTTAAATTATCATTTTAAAAAATAAAATAAACTTATTAAATTTTTTTAAGTATAACTATCTAAATAAAAATATTAACCTAATTGTTTTGAGTTTGGACTCTCATCAATTTTAAATTTTGATATTATATTATATTTTTTAATTAAATTTTATTGGTCCAAGGGCCGGCCCTATCGATTTTTCTCAAGCCCCTCAAATCAACAGGCTTATTAAGGCCAGGCTAAAAAGCTCTTTTCTTAAATGGGTTACAAAAATCTTAGCCCAGCCCTAGTAAATCCCGAGTTAGGCCAGGTCAACCCAACGGGTCTAGCCCATATTGACGGCTCTAATTTGTAGGGATAAATATGATTAGGAATTACACAAAATGGTGAAAGTTTATTATTATATTTTCCACGTACTTAATACTTAAACTCATGATTGGGTATAAAATATCAAAAATTAAATTGCCAAATCAAATCAAAAATTTTGATAATTTGATATTTGGCAATTCGTTATTTGGTATGATATTTGGAGTATTCGATATTTTTCTAATATCGAATCATTTATTTAATGAAAAGGTCATATATCAGCAAGTTCATAACTCAATAGAACAAGTCCAAAGAAAAAATTAAAGACTGAACGTAAACATCTCAAATACATATGTCTTATAGTTTTATCTATTTATTTTTCTTGATGTCGTCTTGTTACATGTTGATCTGCTATTATATTGTGTCTCCGCATAGAGAACAGAAATAATTGAAGCAATAATATAAATTTTGTAATACAATCAACTACGACTTAAAAACGGTATTACAGAATATCATATCGAATCAAAGTTTGATTTATCAATTACCGAAATAAAATTTAAAATTTTGATATTTGATATCTATTTTAACTATCAATAACCGAACTACTAAACCTAAAATTAAAAAATCTCGAACCAAATACCAAACGTTCACCCCTACTTATGCTCCTAAAATTTCAACTCCTTTTTATTTGAATCTTACAAAAAAAAAAAATTGGATACAATTGAGTTATAACTAACATAATTTGTTTCTTCAAGTTGTTAATTGGATGTTTGATTTTCAAATCGAAGAAATGGAAATTTAAATTCAACATAAAGTATCAAAATTTTGAACTATTCAAAATCGAAAAAGAAAACACCCTTAATTTATAGTTATATCAAAAAATATTTATATCGTCAGTAATTCGATCCAAAAATATATATGATTATAAAAATCTTTCTTCATTTCAAAATTGTATATTCAAGTTGAAACGATAGTGTGTCTCCCTAATTTGACTTTGATGATGTGGTTCACAATCATACAAATATAACAATTAAATAAAAAAACTATTTCGATTAATTTACTCCGATGATATCTTCATTACGTTGATGAAAAGTGTTTCACATCACGTCATATCAAAACAAAATCTATGTGCTTCTTATAAGACTTGTTTAACTTTTTTTTTTCCTTTAAGTTAGATTTTGAAGTGGGACGTAGGCTTAAATCTAATTTGATATGATATTAGAATCAGGTCCATTGTATTAGATGTGATGTCCATAAACGGTACAATATTATGAATATACTCGTGATTCTTGAATATACTCCTCACATAAAGAATATTTGAATCCAAACGTTCGAGGTTGTTGATGGGAAGTGTCTCACGTCTAAACTGAACAAAATTTCTAAATTTCTTAAAAGACTTAGATAATTATACTCCCTCCGTCCCATTTTATATTACACTTTTAGCATTTCGAGATTCAAACAAGTCTATCTTTGATCGTAAGCTTTTTATAGATCCTTTTAACATTTTGAATTATCAATTATTGTAACTTATAGTACTCTTTACATGTAATTTACAAATTTATACGTTTCATTTCAAAAAATTTGAAGATTTCATACACAAATGTCCGATCAAAGTTAAACTGTTTGACTCTCGAAAAGCGAAAAATGCTACATAAAATGGACAAAGAGAGTATTTCCTTTGAGCTAACTTTTAGGAAATAAAGTTTGACAATTTTCCTGGGGAAGAAAATAAATAATATATAAATTTTGTTTGTTGATCAAGTCAAATGGATTCCTATTTAGCTTCCTTGATTTTATTTTATTTTTTTCTAATAAAATAAACATTATCTATGGTCAACTCCAATTATTATTGTTGAAATTTTTGAAGCAAAACTAATGACTTTTGTTGAAATGACTCAAAATAGTGAAAAGTATTTTCTTTATGATTTTTGCTTTTCACATGCCACTTTTCTCTTCAAATTTCAAGTTTTTTTTTTTGACTTTTAATAAGAAAAGATAACAAAATTAAAATTTAGTGACACGTTTTAAAATTGCGAAAATCAAAATTGAAAATGAATAATATCATTATTGACAGTTACAATGTGCATCATTAATACTCAAAAGTTGACTAGGCTACCATTTTAAGATGTAAAATTGACAATTATTTCATCCATCTAATTTAGGCATGTAAATATTACTTTTAAAGACAAAACCAACCTTGCCACTTGCTATTTTTCTCGTTTTAATTTGTCGGTCTTATTTTATTAATCTTTTTTTAGCTACTCGTTAATTATAATTTCTCATGTGACATGTTTAACACCATCGAGCCATCAAACGATAAATTTAAAAAGTTCAAAACTGCCCTCAAGTTTGCAAAATATTTACTTTTGTCCTTGTTCACTAAAGGCTTTCATATTGAAGCATATTAAAATTTAAAACCACACATTTGAGTAAAATAGTTAAGGTAAGTGTATGTCAAAAGTTCAACAATAGTAACACTAATGAGCCAAACTTTAAACAGAGGGTAATGCAATATTTTTCTCGAGTACGCGAGTAAATATGACCTTTATACCCCCCCCCCCTTTTAAAGTGTTGGCTATTAGTTTGTTCGCACCTCGACTACTTCATCAAGCATATGCTACACCAAACTAGATCATCAAAACTACACTGAAAACAGATAATATGGTGAAAAGAGGACATTACCAAATAGATCATAACATTTTATTGTCAAGCCATGGCCTTATATAGGATGCTGACAACATATCACACAGCTTTGGCCAACACATATGTATATATTACACAACCACCATGACAAACAGTACTATAACATATAACAAAAAGACCTGCAGCTGCACCTGCAGGTAATTTGTAGCATTTCCAGAACCAGATATAGGGACAAAAGCGTTTAAATATCTCCGAAACCAACGATTGACTATGGGATAAAGCTAAAACCTATATAGAGTTATAGACATATATGAAAATAAACTGACTGCTAAACCTTATTTAGAAACATCTATAAGTTCCTTCTAACCAGCAGCATGACATCTCTTACTACTCCCTTGTAATAACGTCATGTACGATCCTCCAACCTCTACAACTACATGGTAACAGAAAAACCAAACTGAGAACTATAGGCAAACTGAAATCCACCTGATTGAAAGGTATATTGTGATATCCACTGCTTGATGTTCGTTTGAGTAATCGCATTGCTAGTACCAAACGGAGGCGTCTTGCTTCGTCATGTCATCATGTGAAATCCCAGAAAGACATTCAGAGAGATCATTGGATTGCATGTTGAATGGAGATCCAAACATGAAATTGAAATCATCAGTAGAGCTTGCATTGAATGGTGAAGTTAAAACCTTGCTCTGATCAAACCGATCACCCTGCACAAACATGGAGTTGTTAGCAGAAATGTTGGTGTCCCCAAAGATGCTTCCTTCCAACACATTCCCTTGGCTTTGAAGGTAATTGTTCTGTTGAATGCTAGGTTGTTGAAGAGGCTGCTCTTTGGACATCACAGAGTTCCCCGCCATTGAGCTTTTGTTTCCTTGCACATTACTTTCATAGAATGACATAAGCTCATTGATCACCCTCTGCCCATCTGCAGGAACCCCAAGTCCAGATGTATCAAAGGAGGGTGGAGCTGGGTTGACCGGAAGCGAAGCCCGCTTTGGCTCAGCATACTGTTGAGGGAAGACAACTGGCTTGACCTCCTCCATGTGAAAGTTTGGAACTACAAATTGAGAAGTATTCCTGAAGAGGCAAGTTAGCTGATGATTGTCTCTGCTGGATCTGTCTGGAAAACCATTGCGAAGCTCGCTATGAGGGCAATGAAGACACTCGCAAGTATATGTCTTCGGATCCATCAGGAAAGTCAAGTCATCAGCCGGCTTCCTCTTGCGAGTGAAGTCTAAGTTGGCAAAAATGTCACCCTTCATTGGCTGAGACTGTTGTAGCAGAGGCAGCTTCTCCTTGAACATCTCAACATTGACATTCAGCAAACTGAGATGGTTTGGTTTTTGCTCTTGAACATCAAAGATAGGGTCATCAATAGCACCTTCAACATCATACTCACTGCTGTCGTTCATAGTGAAGGTTCCACTACCACCACCTGAGGACAAAGGTGGACAGCGATCAGGATAAAGTTCGCGAGCCAAAACTTCCTCCTGATTGATGATGGCAAGCCAAGTTGCACTTTCCTTTGCTGTCATCTTATCCTGCAAGCACTTCGATTGCCTTACCAGCTTGCGGATCTTAGCAATATCAGGGGAGATGTGCTTGATCACCGCTGTGAGGACACCAACCTTCCAAGCCTTCTTCAGATCATGAGGCTTCTTGTAAGGTGGAGGACCTTGATCATTTGGCAGTCCCAACTGAGGCCACCAATCCTCCTGTCCATTTGGCCACCATGGAGGTGAAACACCTTTTTCCAATGGAAATCGCCTCTGAGGAGGATCACAATGTTGCATTAAAGCTGACAGTAGAGAACCAAGGGTGGTATCTTGAAGCTCCTGCAAGGTATGAGGGGTTGGACCAATCGGATTAGCACCCTCGTTCTTGCCAGGGATGGCATTGTCAGCTTGGTACTTTGCTATGGCAGCAGGTCCATTGCGATCAAACCTCACTTTATCCTTCCACCACTCCCTGAGATTATCCGATGCCCCAGTCACCGGTTTGCCTTTCTCCGGGATAATTCCATAAACAAAACCCTGAGCCTTACAGACTTCCATCATCTTCAACATATACTTCAAGATCCCATCTTGAGCCCTGGACATCTTCTTCCTCCTAGCTTGCTCCTGAGACTGGCGTTGTTTGACAGCATCAACACCTTCCTTACCCTTGCTCATTTCTTTCAGCCTTTTCAGCTTCATCTTATCCCTCCACATCCTCTTCTCCAGCTCATCCACATCGATCTCCTCATCACTATCATCATCATCCATCATCGGCTCCGGCACAATTGGTGGAACAGCAGCTACTGTTTCCGCCTCCTTCAGCGGAGCAGGGAAGAAATCAAGATCAGCACAAAACCCAATGTCTTCAAACATCATCATCTTGGCAGCCAAACTTTGGTTTGAAAAAAACCAGCAACCTTCAAAAAACAAAATAATATTTAACAACTATCCTCAAAATCCACAAGCTATTCTATCCTCTTCACATAAATAAGAAAACTAAATTGATTACATCTAGCAACAACCAAAAGCTATATCAATCCAAACAAACAATCATCAAGATAATTAGTGGCCATAAAGAAAGTGAAGCATCAATATCAGAAGCACCTATATAACTATGTAGAACTGATATCACCAAAAAACAAAAAACAAAAAAAGTGATAAAGACATGTGAAGATCACAACAAACACATGGACATGGAACTCAACTAAAAGCTAGGATAAAAAAGTATCCCATTTGGCAGAAAGTTAGTACTAACATCCGTGATATGAGCACTTTCATCAAAAGAAGCCTTAGATTTGTACACATCAGTCAAAAACCAAAGATCATCTTGGGGGAAAAAAAAAGGGATCTTTACTTCATTTTACAACAACTCATGTCAAGCAAAATTTGACAAATTTATAGATCTGAAATATCAAAAAATGCTATAGCCCCACAACCAAAAATCACAAGAACAAAATAGAACAAGAGAGAGAGGAGGGTGAGGGTTTGGGGGTGGGGGGTTCCTTAAAAATTTTGTAACTGACTCTCCCAACTATCTGGTGCCAAAGAACTGGAGATGCCATTTATCATTAGATGTGAAAAGAGATACAAAATTCAACTAAAACAATCTACAATAAAGCAGAAAAATCCAATCTTGAAACAAAACTCCAATTTTTATACTAAAACACAACAGAGAAAGTTATTCAGTAAAACAAAGATCAAACATTGAAGTCAAATAACAGAAAAATCCAATCTTGAAACAAAAGCTCCAATTTTTTTATACTAAAAGACAACAGAGAAAGTTATTCAGTAAAACCAAGATCAAAAAATGAAGTCAAATAACAGAAAAATCAAATCTTTAACCAAAAGCTACAATTTTTATACTGAAAACAAGGCATAAACACATCAGAGAAATGTATCCAGCAAAACCAAGATCAAAATTGAAGTCAAATAACAGAAAAATCAAATCTTAAAAAAAAAAAAACTCCAATCTTTATACTGAAACATTAAACACATCAGAGAAAGCTATTCCAGTAAAACCAAGATCAAAAATCAAGTCAATTAACAGAAAAAATTTAATCTTGAAACAAAAGCTCCATTTTTTTATGCTGAAACACAACAGAGAAAGCTATTACAGTAAACCAGGATAAAAAATGACCTCAAAAAACAAAAAAAATCATTTTTTATACTGAAACACAAGGCATAAACACATCACAGAGCTAATCCAGTAAACCAAGATCACATATCAAGTGAATTAAAAGAAAAAATCCAATCTTGAAACAAAAGTTCCATTTTTTTATGCTAAAACACAACAGAGAAAGCTATTCCAGTAAAACCAGGATCAAAAATGACCTCAAAAAACAAGAAAATCAATTTTTATACTGAAACACAACAGATAAATCTATTCCAGCAAAACCAAGATCAAAAATCAAGTCAAATAACAGAAAAAATCCAATCTTGAAACAAAAGCTCCATTTTTAATGCTGAAACACAACAGAGAAAACTATTCCAGTAAAACCAAGATCAAAAATGACCTCAAAAAACAAAAAAAAATCCAATTTTTATACTGAAACACAAGGCATAAACACTACAGATAAATCTATCCAGTAAAACCAAGATCAAAAACAAAACTCAAACAACAGAAAAATCAAATCTTTACACAAAAACTCAATTTTTTACACTAAAGCACAAGGCTAAAACACAACAGATATATCTATCCAGTAAAACCAAGATCAAAAAATCAAGAAATCCAAAATGTATCAACATCAAAATCCAATCTTTACAAAGTAAAAAGGCAAGAAAAAGAAGTATACCTCAAAGGGGTTTCTTCTTTTTGCTTCCAAAATTTTGTTCAAGAATTGACCCTTCAGAATATAGAAGGTAGAGAGAGAGAAGACAACAGAGAACAAAGGGAATACTTTTTTATTACATGGATATAAATACTATTTGTTGTGTGGGCTTTGGCGGTGGTGTAATAATAGTATATACTATTAGGGAAAAATGTCAAAATCTTTTCTTTCTTAGCCAATCCAAAAAAATGAACTTATTTCCTTTCTTTTTTGATCTATTGCATTCATGGATTTTCTTTATTGAGAAAATGAAAATTATGATATATGAATATGATTGAGTGATAAATATTTTTGAATTTTGATTTTGAATTGTGAACGTGAGTTATCTTTGTTAGGAAGTATTTCGTTTTTCAAATGAGTTTGAACTTACTTATTTAGGAGAAACACGTCTCTGCTTACGTATATTTAATCGTGAAAATAATGTTTTTATATGATTACGTATAGCATTTTGCAAAGTTTTGCTGTATTTTGACGTATGTCAGCAGGAAAAAATTCAGAAGTCGTATCAAAAGTAATATGTAAAGAAATTATTTTTCTTCATACAAGATTGAAGAAGAAAAAAAATTGTTAAAACACTGTTCGAGATATTGAGAAATGATGCATTTCGCATATTTTTAATGGTGAAATCAATACCGAGAGAAAAGATACTAAGAAGATGAAGCAGAAAGATAAAGAACGAAGGTAAAACTAAAATTATTGTCAGATTCTCCTAGAATCAAATAAAATTAGCGACAACGACAAGACATCTCGCAGATTTATCGGTTAATAAGCTAATCCGACAATGATTTTGACTTTTAATGATTGCGTATAGTGTTTTGCTACGTAATACTATTTCGGGAAAAACTTCGACAGTCGCGCCAAAAATTGTTTATCTTTAAGAGGAGAGGATTTACGAAAGGATAAATATTCATAAAAAAACTTCCTCAGTCGCGCCAAAAGTAATTATTTGATCGTAATATTTATTTTTATACACAAGAGTCTAAAAAAATTCTAATTGAAAATATAACACTCTTTGAGAGTAAAGATCTACGAAAGAATAATAATAGTATATACTATTAGGGAAAAATGTCAAATCTGTTCTTTGTTAGCCAATCCAAAAAATGAACTTATTTCCTTTCTTTCTTGATCTATTGCTTTGATGGATTTTCTTTATTAAGAAAATGGAAATTGTGATATATGAATATGATCGAGTGGTAAATATTTTTGAATTTTGATTTTGAAATTTGAATATGAGTTATCTTTGTTAGGAAATATTTCGTTTTTCAAATGAGTTTGAACTTACTTATTTAGGAGAAACACGTCTCTGCTTACGTATATTTAATCGTGAAAATAATGTTTTTATATGATTACATATAGCATTTTGCAAAGTTTTACTGTATTTTGACGTATGTCAGCAGGAAAAATTTCAGAAGTCGTATCAAAAGTAATATGTAAAGAAATTATTTTTATTCATACGAGATTGAAGAAGAAAAAAAATTGTTAAAAACAGAGTTCGAGATATTGAGAAATGATGTATTTCGCACATTATTTTTAATGGTGAAATCAATATCGAGAGAAAAGATACTAAGAAGAAGAAGCAGAAAGATAAAAAAGGAAGGTAAAACTAAAACTATTGTCGGATTCTCCTAGATTCAAATAAAATTCACCGACAACGACAAGACATCTCGCAGATTTATCGATTAATAAGATAATCCGACAATAATTTTGACTTTTTATGATTGCGTATAGTGTTTTGCTACGTAATACTGTTTCGGGAAGAACTTCGACAGTCGCGCCAAAAGTTGTTTATCGTTAAGAGTAGATGATTTACAAAAGGATAAATATTCAGAAAAACACTTCCTCGGTCGCGCCAAAAGTAGTTATTTGATCGTAATATTTATTTTTATACACAAGAGTCAAAAAAATTCTAATTGAAAATATAGCACTCTTTGAGAGTAAGGTCTACGAAGAATAATAATAGTATATACTATTAGGGAAAAATGTCAAAACCTAAGAACATTTTTGTTTGTGTATATTTAATCGTGAAAAATAATGTTTTTATATGATTACGTATAGCATTCTGTAAAGTTTTACTGTATTTTGACATATGTAAGCGAAACAAATTTCAGAAGTCTTATCAAAAGTAATATGTAAAGAAATTATTTTTCTTCATAGAAGATTGAAGAAAAAAAATTGTTTAAAATAGAGTTTGAGATATTGATAAATGATGTATTTCGCAAATTATTTTTAATGGTGAAATCAATATCGAGAGAAAAGATACTAAGAAGATGAAGTAGAAAGATAAAGAAAGAAGGTAAAACTAAAACTATTGCCGGATTCTCCTAAAATAAAATAAAATTCACCGACAGCGACAAGACATCTCGCAGAATTATCGGTTAATAAGCTAATTCGACAATAATTTTAATTTTTTATGATTGCGTATAGTGTTTTGCTACGTAATACCATTTCAGGAAGAACTTCGACAGTCGCGCCAAAAGTTGTTTGTCTTTAAGAGGAGAGGATTTACGAATGGAATATTCAGAAAAAAAACTTCTTCAGTCGCGCCAAAAGTAGTTATTTGATCGTAATATTTATTTTTATACACAAGAGTCAAAAAGAAATTCTAAATAAAAATGTAATACTCTTTGAGAGTAAAGATCTACGAAAGAGTAATAATAGTATATACTATTAGGGAAAATTGTCAAAATCTTTTCTTTGTTAGCCAATCCAAAAATTGAACTTATTTCCTTTCTTTCTTGATCTATTGCTTTGATGGATTTTCTTTATTAAGAAAATGGAAATTGTGATATATGAATATGATCGAGTGATAAATATTTTTGAATTTTGACTTTGAAATGTGAATATGAGTTATCTTTGTTAGTAAGTATTTTATTTTTTAAATCGGTTTGAATTTACTTATTTAGCAGAAGAACATTTCTGCTTACGTATATTTAATCGTAAAAATAATGCTTTTATATGATTACGTATAGCATTTTGCAAAGTTTTATTGTATTTTAACATATGTCAGCGAGACAAATTTCAAAAGTCGTGTCAAAAATAATATGTAAAGGCATTATTTTTCTTCATACTAGATTCAAGAAAAAAATTTATTGAGAACATAGTTCGAGATATTAAGATTTCGCACATAATTTGTAATGGTGAAATCAATATTGAGAAAAAATATACTGAGAAGATGAAGCAAAAAGATAAAGAAGGAAGGTAAAACTGAAATTATTGTCGGATTCTCCTAGAATCAAATAAAATTCACCGACACCGAGGAGACATCTGGCAGATTTATCGGTTAATAAGCGAATCCCACAATATTTTTAATTTTATGTGATTGCGTATAGCGTTTTGCTACGTAATACTATTTCGGGAAGAACTTCGGGAGTCACGCCAAAAGTAGGTTGTCTTTAAGAGGAGAGGATTTACGAAAGGATAAATCTTCAAAAAAAAACTTCCTTAGTCGCGCCAAAAGTAGTTATTTGATCATGATATTTATTTTTATTCGCAAAAGTAAAAAATTTCTAATTGAAAATGTAACACTCTTTGAAAGTGAGAGATTATATATTTTATATGATTACGTGTATATTTTTCTACGTGTCACTATTTCAACAAGAACTTAGTGATCACGCCAAAATAGTGTGTCTTTAAGAGGAGAGGATTTACGAAAGGATAAATATTCATAAATAACTTCACCAGTAAAAATATTTTTTCTCTATACACGAGACCCAAAAAGATTCTTATTAGCCAATCAAAAAAATGAACTTATTTCTTTTCTTTCTTGATCTATTGCTTTTATGGATTTTCTTTATTAAGAAATGAAAATTATGATTTATGGATATGATGAGTGGTAAATATTTTTAAATTTTGACTTTGAAATGTGAATATGTGTTATTTTTGTTATTAAGTATTTCGTTTTTCAAATTAGCTTGAATTCACTTATTTAGGAGAAGAACATTTTAGCTTACGTATATTTAATTGTGAAAATAATATTTTTATATTATTACGTATAGCATTTTGTGAAGTTTTACATATGCCAGCGAGACAAATTTAGTAGTGTCAAAAGTAATTTGTAAAGACATTATTTTTCTTCATACAAGATTCAAGAATTTTTTTTTGTTGAGAACAGAGTTCGTGATATTGAGAATGATGAATTTCGCACATTATTATTAATGATGAAATCAATAACGAGAAAAAGGTACTAAGAAGATGAAGCAGAAAGATAAAGAAGGAAGGAAAAACTGAAACTATAGTCGGATTCTCCTAGAATCAAATAAAATTCACCGACAACGACAGACATCTGGCAGATTTATCGGTTAATAAGCGAATTCGATAATAGTTTTAGTTTTATATGATTGCGTGTAGCGTTTTGCTACAAATTACTATTTCGGGAAGAACTTCGACAGTTGCGCCAAAAGCAGTTTGTCTTTAAGAGAACAAGATCTACGAAAGGATAAATCTTCAGAAAAAAACTTCCTCAGTCGCGTCGAAAGTAGTTATTTGATTATAATATTTATTTTTATACACAAGAGTCAAAAAAAATTCTAATTGAAAATGTAATACTCTTTGAGAGTAAAAATCTACGAAAGATTATATATTTTATATGATTACGTGTAGATTTTGCTACGTATTACTATTTAAGAAGAACTTAGTGGTCGCGTCAAAATAATGTCTTTAAGAGGAGAGGATCTACGAAAGGATAAATTTTCATAAATAACTTCACTAGTCGTGCCAAACATAATTCTTTGTTAGTAAAAATATTTTTTCTCTATACACAAGACCCAAAAAAAGATTCTTATTAGCCAACCCAAAAAATGAACTTATTTCATTTCTTTCTTGATCTATTGCTTTCATGGATTTTCTTTATTGAGAAAATGAAAATTATGATATATAGATATGATCGAGTGGTAATGTTTTTGAATTTTAACTTTGAAATGTGAATATGAGTTATCTTTGTTAGTAAGTATTTCGTTTTTTAAATTAATTTAAATTTTTACTTATTTAGGAGAAGAATATTTTTGCTTACGTATAATTAATCATGAAAATAATGTTTTTATATGATTACGTATTGCATTTTGCGAAGTTTTACTGTATTTTGACATATGTCAGCAAGACAATTTTCAAAAGTCGTGTCAAAAGTAATATGTAAAGACATTATTTTTCTTCACACAAGATTCAAGATTATTATTTTTTTTTGAGAACAAATTTCGAGATATTGAGAATTGATGATGAATTCCACACATTATTTGTAATGGTGAAATCAATCTTGAGAAAAAATATACTAAGAAGATGAAGCAAAAAGATAAAGAAGGAAGGTAAAATTGAATTTATTGGCGGATTCTCCTAGAATCAAATAAAATTCACCGACAACGAGAAGACATCCGGCAGATTTATCGATTAATAAGCGAATCCGATAATAGTTTAATTTTATATGATTGCTTGTAGTGTTTTTCTACGTATTACTATTTTGGAAAGAACTTCGGCAGTTGCGCCAAAAACAGTTTGTCTTTAAGAGGAGAGGATCTACGAAAGGATAAATCTTCAGAAAATAACTTCCTCAGTCGCGCCCAAAATAGTTCTTTAATCGTAATATTTATTTTTATACACAAGAGTAAAAAATCTTATTTACAATGTAACTATTTGAGAGTAAATATCTACGAAGGATTATATATTTTATATGATTACGTGTAGATTTTGCTACGTATCACTATTTCAATAAGAACTTAGTGGTCGCGCCAAAATAGTTTGTCTTTAATAGGAGAGGATCTACGAAATGATAAATATTCATAAATAACTTTCGTGCCAAAAATAGTTCTTTGATCATAAAAATATTTTTGTTTATTTATGTTAAGAACATATTTCGAGATATTAAGGAATTGATGAATTTTGCAAATTATTTGTAATGGTGAAATCAATCCTGAGAAAAAAGATACTAAGAAGTTGAAGCAGAAAGATAAACAAGGAAGGTAAAACTGAAACTATGGTCGGATTCTCCTAGAATCAAATAAAATTCACCGACAACGAAAGACATCTGGCAGATTTATCGGTTAATAAGCGAATTCGATAATAGTTTAATTTTATATGATTGTGTGTAGCGTTTTGCTACGTATTACTATTTCGGGAAGAACTTCGACAGTTGCACCAAAAGCAGTTTGTCTTTAAGAGAAGAAGATCCACGAAAGAATAAATCTTCAGAAAATAACTTCCTCAGTTGCGCCAAAAGTAGTTATTTGATCGTAATATTTATTTTTATACACAAGAGTAAAAAAATTCTTATTGAAAATGTAACACTCTTTGAGAGTAAATATCTATGAAAGATTATATATTTTATATGATTACGTGTAGATTTTACTACGTATCACTATTTCAAGAAGAACTTAGTGATCCCGCCAAAATAGTTTGTCTTTAAGAGTAGAAAATCTACGAAAGGATAAATATTCATAAATAACTTCAACAGTCGCACCAAAAATAGTTCTTTGATCGTAAAAATATTTTTTCTCTATAGACGAGACCAAAAAGATTCTTATTAAGAACGTAACATTTTTGTAGAGGAAAGAATCTAAGAAAAGATATATATTTTATATGATTATGTATAATATTTTGCTATGTATCATTATATTTCGAGAAGAATTTCAGTAATCGCGCCAAAAGTAATTGTTCTTTCAAAAGAGAGGATCTATTAAAGGAAAAATACTAAAAAAAAGTAGTATTACGTGTAGTATTTTGCTACATATCACTATTTCAAGAAGAAGTTTAATAGTCGCGTCAAAAGTAATTGTTCTTTCAAAGGAGAGGATCTATTAAAGGAAAAATACTCCAAAAAAAAAGTAGTATTACGTGTAGTATTTTGCTACATATCACTATTTCAAGAAGAAGTTTAATAGTCGCGTCAAAAGTAGTTTGTTTTTCAAAAGGACGAACTGCAAAGGATAATGTTTTTTAAGAAAAAACTTCAAATGTCGTGCCAAAAATAGTTATTCGATTGTAAAAATATTTTTTCTCTATACACAAGATGCAAAACAATTTCTAATTAATTAAGAATGTAGTAGTGTTTGAGAGGAAAATATCTACATAAGGGTATATATTTTATATAATTAAGTGTAGTATTTTGCTACATATCACTATTTCAGGAATAATTTTATTGGTCGCGCCAAAAGTAGTTGTTTGATAGTAAAAATATATTTTCTTTATTATACACAAGACCCAAGAGAATTTCTTATTGAGAATGTAGCGGTTTTTGAGATGATAGAAACTAAAAATGGGTATATATATTTTATATGATTACGTGTAGTATTTTACTACGTATCACTATTTTGAAAAGAATTTCAGTGGTCATGCAAAAAGGAGTTTGTATTTAAGAGGAGAGGATCCACGAAAGAATAAGTATTTAGAAAAAACTACAAAATTCGCACCAAAAATAGTTATTGATCATAAAAATATTTTGTTCTTTATAGACAAGACCCGTTTGGATTGGCTTGTCTTATGACTTATAAGCCAAAAAGCATAAGTTAAAATTTTTAACTTATGGTTTTTGGCTTATTTTTGTTATTTTGGTCTTAAAATAAATGCTTATAGCACTTTTTAATTTTATCCAAACACTTCAAAACTGCTTAAAAGCACTTAAAATAAGTCAATCCAAACGGGTACTAAGAGAATTTCTTATGAAGAATGTAGCAATCTTTTAGCAGATAGGATATACGAAAGGGTATATATTTTATATGATTACGTGTAGATTTTACTACGTATCACTATTTCAAGAAGAACTTAGTGATCCCGCCAAAATAGTTTGTCTTTAAGAGTAGAAAATCTACGAAAGGATAAATATTCATAAATAACTTCAACAGTCGCACCAAAAATAGTTCTTTGATCGTAAAAATATTTTTTCTCTATAGACGAGACCAAAAAGATTCTTATTAAGAACGTAACATTTTTGTAGAGGAAAGAATCTAAGAAAAGATATATATTTTATATGATTATGTATAATATTTTGCTATGTATCATTATATTTCGAGAAGAATTTCAGTAATCGCGCCAAAAGTAATTGTTCTTTCAAAAGAGAAGATCTATTAAAGGAAAAATACTAAAAAAAAGAGTAGTATTACGTGTAGTATTTTGCTACATATCACTATTTCAAGAAGAAGTTTAATAGTCGCGTCAAAAGTAATTGTTCTTTCAAAGGAGAGGATCTATTAAAGGAAAAATACTCCAAAAAAAAAGTAGTATTACGTGTAGTATTTTGCTACATATCACTATTTCAAGAAGAAGTTTAATAGTCGCGTCAAAAGTAGTTTGTTTTTCAAAAGGACGAACTGCAAAGGATAAATGTTTTTTAAGAAAAAACTTCAAATGTCGTGCCAAAAATAGTTATTCGATTGTAAAAATATTTTTTCTCTATACACAAGATGCAAAACAATTTCTAATTAAGAATGTAGTAGTGTTTGAGAGGAAAATATCTACATAAGGGTATATATTTTATATAATTAAGTGTAGTATTTTGCTACATATCACTATTTCAGGAATAATTTTATTGGTCGCGCCAAAAGTAGTTGTTTGATAGTAAAAATATATTTTCTTTATTATACACAAGACCAAGAGAATTTCTTATTGAGAATGTAGCGGTTTTTGAGATGATAGAAACTAAAAATGGGTATATATATTTTATATGATTACGTGTAGTATTTTACTACGTATCACTATTTTGAAAAGAATTTCAGTGGTCATGCAAAAAGGAGTTTGTATTTAAGAGGAGAGGATCCACGAAAGAATAAGTATTTAGAAAAAACTACAAAATTCGCACCAAAAATAGTTATTGATCATAAAAATATTTTGTTATTGATAGACAAGACCCGTTTGGATTGGCTTGTCTCATGACTTATAAGCCAAAAGTCATAAATTAGGTTTTCTAACTTATGGTTTTTGACTTATTTTTGTTATTTTAGTCTTAAATTAAGTGCTTATAGCACTTTTTAACTTTATCCAAACACTTCAAAACTGCTTAAAAGCACTTAAAATAAGTCAATCCAAACGGGTACTAAGAGAATTTCTTATGAAGAATGTAGCAATCTTTTAGCAGATGGGATATACGAAAGGATATATATTTTATATGATTACGTGTAGTATTTTACTACGTATCACTATTTCGGAAAAAACTTTAGCGGTCACACTAAAAGTAGTGTGTCTTTGAGAGGAGAGAATCTACGAAAGAATAAATATTCAGAAGAAACTTCAATAGTTGCGTCAAAAATAGTTTATTGATCATAAAAGATTTTTTTTCTTTATATATGCGTAAGACCCAAAACAATTTCTTATTGAGAACGTAGCAGCCCTTGAGAAGAAAGGATCTTTGAAAGGGTATATATATATATATATATATATATATATATATATATATTATATATATATATATATATTATATGATTACATGTATTAATATTTTTTCATCTATCATTATATTAGGAAGAACTTCAACACTCACGTCAAAAGTAGTTTTTCTTTGAAAGGAGATGATCTACGAAAGGATAAATATTTAGAAAAAAAACTTGAATAGTCACACCAAAAGTAATTATTTCATCGTTATTCTTTTTCCTTTATACACAAAATAAAAACGATTTCGTATTGAGAATGTATTGGTCTTTGAATAAAAAGCATCAGTGAAAGTGATATATTTTATATGATTACATGTAGTATTTTGCGACGTATCACTATTTCTGAAAGAATTTCATCAAACACGTCAAAAATAATT
Organism: Solanum peruvianum; assembly: GCA_027705065.1. Taxonomy (NCBI): domain Eukaryota; kingdom Viridiplantae; phylum Streptophyta; class Magnoliopsida; order Solanales; family Solanaceae; genus Solanum; species Solanum peruvianum. Next base: position 464,850 of record JAKWJD010001755.1, on the reverse strand, counting down.
TGTCTTTGACAGAAGAGGATCTACTAAATGATAAATAATTATAAGAAAACTTCAATTGTCGTGCTAAAAGTAGTTATTTGATAATTATTATTTTTTTAAGCAAGACCAAAACAATTTTTTATTGAGAATGTAGTAGTCTTTGAGAGCAAAGGATCTATGAAAGGATAATATTTTATATAATTACCTATAGTTGCTACGTATCACTATTTGAGAAAGAATTTCGATAATTGCGTTAAAAATAGTTTATTTTTGAAAGGAAAAGATCTACGAATAAATAAATATTCAAAAGTAACTTTCATAGTGGTGTTAAAAGTATTTATTTGTTCGTAAAATATTTTTCTTTATATATAAGATCGAAATAATTTGTGATTAAAAATGTAATAATCTTCGAAAGCAAAAATTTTACCAAAGGATAAATATTCAATAAAAATACATCAATGGTCGCTCCAAAAGGAATTATTTCATTAAAATATTTTTTTCTTTATAGACAAGACCAAAACACTTTTTTATTGAGGATTAGCAGTTTTTGTTTTTTGGGGGGTGGGGGTGGGGGAGGGGGTTCAACAAAATAATATGTATTTTATATTGTAAATATTATTTGGATAAATTGCACCATGTGTTTTGGTTCATATCATTTGAGAAATATATTTTATCTTTTAAAATAATTTTAATTTCTATCTATAAGTTTTAAAAATTGTCAGAACTAACCTTAGGTTTGTATTGTATTGTAAGATAAAAACGTCGACGTAAAAGATTCATGACTTTCGAAACAAGTCTACCTTTTAAAAAAATATCATTATTTTCATATTCACTGAATCTTTCACACAACTTTGATGTTCAAGTAAAAAATTATGTAAAACAGAGCAAGCAACTACTATACCAGGTATTACTGTAATTGGTAAAAATGTTGTCCAAATTTTAAATTTTTTAAAGTTCTCAAATAATGAAATTCAGCCTAAATACTTGTTTTTCTAGTATTTGAATATTTGCGTTATTTGTTAAATAATGACAGAATGTATAGATAAACATTATTTGTCAAATATTTTTTTAAATTTTACTTGGAAAATCTATGACGAAACGGTTCATAATTAAGTTTAGTACTTTGCACGTAATACTTTCAGAAAGAATTTCAAAGGTCGCGCCAAAAGTAATTTATCTTTGATCCACAAAAGGAATATACATTAGTATTTCGAGAAAAACTTCAGAAATTACCCACCAAAATAATATATTTAATCATGAAATAACTTTTTATAATAAACGAGATAAAAGAATATAGTTACGTTTCTTATTTTTGCTTAATTACAGTATATTTACTAAATGTCTAATACTTAAATTATAAACTTAGTTGTATAGGAACATAAAAGGTGAAATAATAATATTGTAACATAGAATAAGAAAAAGGAATAAATTATGATAACTCATTAATGAAGATATCTATCATTATTAATAACGTTAATTAAAGAGAACAAATAAATAAATAGGTAGATACATTTGATGAGTGTATTTAATAAAGAAGTTAATGTTCTAAATAAGAAAATTAATTAGTGATAAACTACTAACGTCACTGATTACATGTTTTTTTTATTTGATATCGAATTTTAAAATTTAACTCAAAAAATTATACTGAAAATATTATTATTATCATATCTAATATTCAATTATCGTATCAAACTTTAATTAATCTAAGATGCTTCTAAACCAAAAAAAAATTATATGAAAAACATTAATTTCAGAAGCTTCTAATTAAAGAATAAATGAATCATATTTATTTCATCAGAATATTTGTCCATAATACTATCAATGATTAATTAATTGAGTAAATATATAATCTAGCTTTACAAAATTGTTACTTTAGTTAATTAAATAATTAAAAACTAAGTTGAATATTTGTTATTTTCAAAAATCAAACACATTAGTATATGATTAATGCGTATTATGATGAATTATTTTGCCTTTCTATTTCTAATTTATTATTAAAGCAATAAAACAATACTTTTAATGGTGTTGACATGACATGAGATTTAAGAATGAAATTTTTAAAAAAATGAGATCTAAAATAAATTATAAATATATATATAAAAGAATATAAATAATTTCTTGGGGTGTGGCACACCTCTTTAAAATATTAGTAATATGTCAATATTAACATTTTGTTTCTTTCCAAGAAAAATAATAATTTGAAACTAGAGATAATTGGGGAAAAAAACATTAAAGAGATGGATAATTTTAGGGAAAAAATGTAAGCATCCTTGCTCTTCAATTTATTTATTTATTCGTTTTTGGATTAAAAAAAAGTCAGAAACTAATTTATTTTGGATCAGAAAGATTATTATAAAATTGAGAAGAAATATAATTTTAGGTAAATAAGGTAAATTTTATTTAAGTTATTCTTTTCTTAATTAGAGGTTTCAAATTTGAATTTTGAGTAAGAAAAAAATCATTAATAAAGAATATTTTTTTTCAAATGAAACATTATGGGATGTGAATTTAATAGATATAATAATTTTGAACTCTCTTATAATAAGAATAATGCTGTAGTGTAATGGTAGAGCTTCTTTAAATCATCCTCACATCGATTTTCAAATCCATCATGGTGATTTTAATTTTAATTTTTTTTTTACCTTTTCTTCGTTTAGTATCAGGACCAATCTTGTACTTTCTTGAAATTGTAGACTTATTCACATGTTTATATTTATAATTTTCGAATATCAAAATGAAATTCTAAATTCGAAACTGCTACCAAAGATTTTTTTTTTAAAAAAAATATATGCCTGAGAAGAGGGGTAGAGGATCCATAGTAAGTGACTAGTGACGTTTCTTTCAAGTTCAAGTGGGAATGCATTAGGCAGAGCAAATTTAAAGGTTCGAGCCCTGGATACGAAAAAGTTCTCGGCAGGGAGAAGTTTTCTCTAAATGAAATATTACGCAATACAAATTCAAATATAATTGAGCTCTAATACGAATATGAGATACTAAATGAATAAAAAAAATATGAAAATCTTGCCTTGAGAGGAGGGTGGGGGGGGGGGTCACCCACCCATGACCTTGCTTTCAAGTTCAAGTGGATAATTTTAGGGAAAAATGTAAGCATCCTTGCTCTTCAATTTATTTATTTATTCGTTTTTGGATAAAAAAAAGTCAGAAACTAATTTATTTTGGATCAGAAAGATTATTATAAAATTGAGAAGAAATATAATTTTAGGTAAATGAGGTAAATTTTATTTAAGTTATTCTTTTCTTAATTAGAGGTTTAAAATTTAAATTTTGAGTATGAAAAGAATCATTAATAAAAAACATTTTTTTTTCAAATGAAACATTATGGAATGTGAATTCAAATATAATCGAATTTTAATACGAAAATCAAACACCTAATGAATAAGGACAGACCCAAGTGGTGTCCACCCCTCGGCAAAAACTTGCACAAGGCAAATTTTCTAAATTTATATAGATAGATATAATAATTTTGAACTCTCTTGTAAATAAGAACAACATCGTAGTGTAATGGTAGAGCTTCTTTAAATTTATCCTCACATCGATTTTCAAATTCCATCATAGTGATTTTAATTTTAATTTTTTTTTTACCTTCTCTTCGTTTAGTATCAGGACCAATCTTGTACTTTCTTGGAATTATATTTTATTGACTTATTCACATGTTTATATTTTTAATTTTCGAACCTTGAAACGAAATTCTAGATCCGAAATTGCTACCAAAGAATTTTTTTTTAAAAAAAATATTTGCCTTTGAGAAGAGGGGTAGAGGATCCATAGTAAGTGACTAGTGATGTTTCTTTTAAGTTCAAGTAAGAATGCATTAGGCAGCACAAATTTGAAGGTTCGAGCCCTGGATACGAAAAAGTCCTCGACAGGAAGAAGTTTTCTTTAAATGGGGCATAACGCGATGCGAATTCGAATATAATCGAGCTCTAATACGAATATCAGATACCAAATAAATAATATGAAAATCTTGCCTGAGAGTGGGGGGGGGGGGTCACCCACCCATGACCTTGCTTTCAAGTTCAAGTGGGAATGCATTGAAGTTTTGAATGTGGGGATAGACAAAGAGACATCATATTTTGTAGTTTTCTTTGTGATCTTGACACTATTTTTTGGAATTTATCTTTGGATAGTGTTCCTTTTGAATCCTTATTTTTGGGTACTTGGTTTATGTGGATAAGCTTCATCTATATTATTGTTACAATAATAGTTAAGAGTTAATATTACCTTAAATATGACTTGGTATTTTTATATTTTTTTTATATTTTAAAATTAAATATTTATATTCATTATACTATGAAAATCTTACACTTTTAGTATATATAAAAAATATAATTATCACAAGCAAATGAAAATTAGAAATAAAAAAGGTTTTGATGTAATTTAAAGATAAAATGATTTTTTTTATAAAATAAAATATTATAATTAATAAAATTCAAATAACTTATATATAGAAACTTTAAAAGTGTAGGAAAGTTGTTGTTAATGATTATTTATAATCTAATTCAGTAATTTGTATTCATTTGTTATTTTTATAAGTTTCAAAAGGGCATGTTACAAAAAGAAAAAACTTTATTTTGTGAATTAATCAAATTCTTGAATAAATATATTTTAGACTTTAATTATTATTAATATTTCATAAGAAAAATAAATGACTTTTAATTTATAATTTTGATTCATTTTAAAAAAATAATATTTTACTTTACTTAGTTATGAATATACCTCATTGTAGATTTTTCATAGCAAAAGAAATTCATAATATAAGATATTTATTTGTAAAACACTTTAATTCTTCTTAAAATTCCTTTTTTTTTTAATTTCTAAATTTGCTACGTCTTATTACATTGTTTATTTTATTTCATTTTTTTAAAATGTAAATTAATGCCTGACATAATAAAAAAAGAAATTGCATTTATGGCTAGAGGCTAACAGTAGAATTAGGGAAAAAGAATAGCATTTGATTCGAAATTATCAAATTTAAAGTTTGATAATTTAATAATTGATAGTGAAAAATAGATATCAAAGTTTTAAACACTGATTCAGTAATTGGTAAATTAAATTTTAATCTGGTATGATATTTGATAATATCGTATTAAAATTGTAATCGATTGTATTATTATTTTAAAAGTTTTATGTGAAGACACGGAATAATAGAATATCAATAAATAAGAATACATTAAGAAAAATAAATTGATACAATTAAAAATAATGTATTATTGGGTTGTTTATGTTTATTCTTTACCTTTCTCTTTGGACTTGTAACTATGAATAATAGACATTTTGATATATAATCTTCATAAATAAATAATTCGATATTCGAGAAATATCAAATACTAAATGGTACTAATATCTCATATCAGACCCAACTCTGAATATCATATTCTAAAATTTTATTCTCAATACCTAATTATTGTATACCAAATAACAAAAAACTAATTTAATTCGCTAATTTAGTTTCGATATTTCATTCTCAGCCCGAAAAATAAATAAGGGATATCTTGTGGAGTTTCTTTAAAAAATCCTTGTTTCCGCCCCCGTATTATATTAGTTGTCAATATTATTAGTTAGGATTAATTAACATTATTTTATTTATAATTAATTGTTTTTAAAAGTAAATGAATTGCCTATATTAAATAAAGAATAAATTAGTAAAAAATACTTTTAGTTTATAATTTTTTAAAGAACATAAAAAAAAATGACAACTAATATAATACCAAAATATAGGGTTTACGATATTTCTTAAATAGAATGGCTACTCATTTTAGGTAAAGTTTGATTTGGTTTATGAGATTTGAAAATATTTCTTTTAGGAAAGACACTAATTAATTATATATATAATTATATATAAATAATTTTCTTAACATGACTTATTTACGAGAACTTTTTAAGAATGAATTATACAAATGATAGTATTAAAACGAATAAAATCGATTTATATTATTTGAAAATTATGTATACTATAAACCATACAAAATAGATTACTTAATACTTATAAAAATCATATGTTGGATTATTTTCCAAATTTCAATTTTGTGTCATATGAATTGAGATCGAAAGAGTAACATATATTGGACATGTGCGGACACATATTTTCATGTCTAATTTATGTATATACCTTAAAGAACTATTATATAATATATAATGGACTAAAAAAGTATTTGGATTGACTTAGAGCCCGCTTGGATTGGTTTAAAAGTCGATCAAATCTACTTTTAAGTTAATTTTTGACTTCTGAAAGTGTTTGACAAATATAAAAGAAAATCTAAATAAGTTTAAAATGACTTAAAATAAATTACGACAGGTAGGGTCGAGGGAGTTCTATATATTGAATTCTTGTTTACTTTTTTTTTTGTATACATTTCTATGTATTTTGAAGTTTTTAGAAAAAAATTCCGACTCCACCACTATGAGTGAGGTAAACCTTCTCCTATGCTCGTTGAACAATTCTTGAACTTCACGATTTTGAATATTTTTACTTTTTCTATTTTCGTATTTCTTATTACATGTCTTTAAAAAATAGAAATAAGGCGTATTTTTTTGCCAAATAATCCTTAATTTCATTCAATATAATCAATATTTTTAGTTTAAAAAATAATTAATTTTAAAGACAAAATAAAAAACACATTAATTTATTCTATCTTGATTTAGTAAATCACAAGTATCTTGGAACTAATATTTTTAATAATATTTGACAACTAATATGAGACAGAAAATTTATTAGGATTTGTTCAGACATGATTTGAAATCATTAATTAGAAATTAAATTGATTTGAAATCAAATTTTATTTTGACATGTACTTTTAATTATTTAATTGTATATTTCTTATAAATATAAAAAAATTATGTGAAAGCTATAAAATAAATTTCTCTCCTCTTATAAATATAACAAATGAGTAAATCATAATTCCTACATGAAATATCGAATATACTAAGACACCACAATGATAAGTCACATATTTGGTGTTTTTTATAATATTAAATATTGCGAAAACATTTTAATACAATTCTTTCAAATACACACAATTGTACAAAAATTTATTTATCCAAAGAATCAACATTAAATTTTATGATAAAACGTCTAGTTAATTAAATATTATTTTATATATTATGAAGGTAAAAATAGAAAAATATTATTTAATGGAGACCTCAAGTGGATAGTGGCAATGGCGGCTGGCCAATAGTAATAGTAGTTCCATTAACTTCTATATTTAAAAAAAAATCTTTAACACATGATCAATTTATTAATATATTATTATATTTTATTTAGATATTTAAATTTAATTTAATTTTAACTGATATCTTAACTTTTAATAAAGTGTTAAGATATTTTTTACTCAAATTTTAACTTATTTATGTGTGTTTTTGTTTGATTTATTATATAAGTAAATTAGCATACATACTCTATTATTTTCTTTAATTATATGCATCATTCGTAAGATTGTGAATAGTTTCTATCTGAAGTTGATATAATTATATAAAATAAAATATTTATAAGATAAACTATATTTATCTAATAGACAAATAAAAATATGTACAAGTTTTTTTTTTCTTTTCAAAATTTGAACTAAAATTTTCTAATTGAAATGCTTTATTAGAAATTGATATGTCCAAGTAAAATTTTATTATCTACATGAAATATCCTCATAAGTTTAAGAATCTAATTATGTAAACCTTTTTTTCCCAATTAATTCTTTTTCGATCACAATTTTTATTTTTTTCAAATTAATATTTTAAAAAAAAGAAAAAATAAATAAATATTTATTATTTTTTTTACAATGCTAATTTTTAAATTATTATACTTCTTGATTTTCTATCAGACTTAGTTGTCAACACGTGCAAATGAGAATTTTTTTGAAGTGGTGGGACACTAGACAATAATGGTCAAAGCAATTTGGTATCGATCGATACGTAAGAACAGACTGCTATTGATTGTTCCGCTTATCTATTCTGTTAGGTTCATTGTCTTGTTTTGGTCCAACTATTTTCAGTCACTTGGGCTGATGATAATCTCATATGGCCTCAAAATGTCATTTGAGTATGTGAGAATTAGCTTAAATTTAGGAAATACTATTTCATTACATAAACATCTCATTTTTACTAATTCTTTCGATAATTTGAAATAATTACATATTATCTCATTAGTTAATAATTCGTATTGAATTTTGAAGTCAGATACACCTAGATATATGTATTTTTGCTATTAAACAGACTTTGAAATACAGATACACGGGGAGAGAGAAGAGCAAGACAGGAGAGACGCGAGCGAGATAGGAGGAAGACAAACGAGAGAATTATACATGTGAATCACAGTAGATACATGTATCGACGATATCAGATACATTGTGAAACATATATACATAGGGAGAGAGGCGAGCCACAGAGTAAGATGAATGCAAAACTACTTGGACATTGTACCTGAATTAAATCACACCTAATTTTAACCCATATATCCGAGATACATGATTTCGAATGCACCAAATCCATATATCTGAGGATCAAAATCTAGAACGAATTGAAATTTTGAAAACTCATAGAAAAACACATAATTAAACTCGAAACTAGTGAAATTTATATTGTTTACCCTAAATTTAATTACTCTTTGAAGGTTAAAAAGAGATTTGCCTTGTAACGACAACATATCAAGTGAAATTCTATTGACTGGAGTTGAAAAAAGATAGAGTATACGCAAATCTTATCAATACATCGTAGAAGTACAAAGTCTGTTTCCAAAGTAACAACATTGTTATTTACTTTGGGAGTTGGGATTATTAAAAATGTATTCCTGCTTTAATCCTTTCCCTTTTACTTTCATGAGTCCAATTGGGCTCTTAAGTTCCTTTACATTTTGATTGGGTCCATAAGCCCAATATTTTATCAAGTTGAAATAAAAAAGGAAAAAAAAATCTCACTAGTTTAGGAGATTAGTGATTGATATCAATATATTCGAAAAACTGTATTTTATGTTTTGTATCAATTATATTTGTATTTATATAATTAAAATATGCATATATCATCTCTGTCAAATGTATTTATATTCAATGGGGATGAATACAATTGTATTTCGTATACAATTGATACAAATAAATAAAGACTACAATGCCAAAAAAAAAAAAATACAGAATATAATTTGTTGTATTTCGAATACAATTGATACAGAATAAATATAATACACTATAAAATAAATACAAAATACAATCTTCTCTTCTCCCTCTCTCGATCTCGCTCGCATCTCTCCTCCCTCTCTCGATATCACTCCCCTCTCTTCCCCTATCTCTTGCTTTCCTCTCTCCTCTTAATATGTATTTATTTTGATGCAAATCAATTTGTATTAGTATTTTTTCTCCAAAATTCGCAAAAAAAATAAAAATAAATACATTCTCCTTTCTCTACCAGATCTCACTCGCCTCTCTCCTCCCTCCTCCAGGGGCAGAGCCACGTAGGCTCCAGGATGTCCAATTGGACCCCCTTCGTCGAAAAACACGTACAATTTTGATTTAATATTGGTATATATAACAGTTGGACAATGCAGCGGAGTTGTCAATAGTTGTTGCACCCCTACACTTTGCCCGGGTTCAATTTCCCGTAGGGTGTTTCATTTTTAAAAAAATTATTTTTGACTTCTTGAATTTAATTAATTAAAAAAACATGCGTAGTTTTAGCATAAACATTTAGTAGCATGTTGATTGTTTGTGTGATGAACCCCTTAGAGACCCAAGGTCGAATCTCTTCTAATACTTTATTTTTTTCCAATTAAAATTGAATTATTTCCTTAAATTTTAATATCTTTTCAATATGGAATAAGATTTCCTAAAATTTAATATTTTTTCCTTGTGCATTTTTTTCAATTAAAATTGAATTATTTTCTTAAATATTAATACTTTTTCCTTGTAGGATAAGATTTTCTTTAAAAAAAATTAAAAAAGAGTTTTCTCGGCAATGAAGTATATTAAAAATGACTTGTGAAACCGATGGATGATGAGTTTTTAGACGGTTGTATAGTGCCTTATGTAGAAAAGAAAGTATTTCGTACTATTTCTAATGAGTTTATTATAAAAACATTTCAGGATATGAAACCTCGTCGAGTACAATTTTAAAAATATTTTTGAATTATGTTTTCAATAGTAGTTTATTTTCTTTATGTTAGTTTGAATTATACACTTGTAATTCTATTAAAAATATTCTTATATTTAATTAAATATTGCTTAACTTGATTATTTGTTTTGGTAGTTTAAATTATTATTTTATTTTTAAAAAAATATTATTAAAAGTTTGGACACCCTTAATGAAATTTCTGATTACGCCATTGCCCTCCCCTAACATTTTGCTATTATTCATAACTAAGCAAACTACAGCTATAGAGTGCCTAATGTTTGCTGTTTTTAAAAGTTTTTTCTAATGTTTGCTATTTTTAAAAGTTTTTTCTAATTAAATATAGGACAAACAACACAAATCCCACTAGTTTAGTTGATAATTACTTTTTTTTTATAAATTTGATATATTACAGTTCTACCTTAATTCGCACCACGGGTACATATTATCTATATAGGTGATTGAAAGGCATAAATCAATGATCAAATCAAAATTTTAATAACTTTGGAACATATGTTTTACACAATTCCTAAAAAAAATTAAAACATGAAATCCTTTGAAGTGTTTAGACCATTCTGTTGAATATTCGGCCCCTCTGTAAGTATCTCAGTGACTACTTTCTACGCCTATCAAAGAAAAGGAATAGACCAATGCTATAATTCGATGAAAAATATATATCTTCATCTACATATCTCCTACATCAGTGTAGACTTCTTGTTGATAGTGGAAAAATATTGCACCAATTCATGTTTGACACAAGCTTCATGAATCCAACTTCGATGCTACATATCATATGTTAAGTATATAATGATAGATACATATACATGTTTGGATACAACTTATATATATCATTAAGATTTTTATTTTTTATATTCATAACTTTTATTTAGATGCCTGTATATACATATACTTTCTCGAGTAAATAATTATTTTCAATTAAAGTATATTAAAAAACCTTAAAACAATGAATATTTAATAATTTGTTGTAACTATTAAAAATTAAAAAAAAACTATCCATTGGATACCAAGTATTATGTTATTTCAAATATGATACAGAACTCTTATATAATGATATGAATGCATGTTCAATTAGATAATTTTTCTTCTTTAAAATATACTTTTTTTTGTTAATGGTGGATACCAGTAAAGATGTCAATTCCAAGTGAAGTCGATACATATTGAATAATTTTTTGAGTTTATGTAATATTAGAATATGTGCAAATATTTTATATGATTATTTGTAATATTTTACTAAGTTTTAGTATATTTTGACATGTATTAATATATTTGAAGAAGTCTTTTAGGGGCCTCACCAAAAGCAATCTATCTGATCGCCGTAAACATTATTTTTTATGCACAAAATTAAGAATTTTCTTTATTGATAATGTAGTTTGAGTCATCAAGAGGAGAAGATTTATAATATCATATACATTTTTCTTATTATAAGAATAAATAAATCTCTTGACAAATGTGTTCTATATACATATCAAATTATATAATATATTATTTTTAAAATAATATTACTATTATAAACAAAAATTTGAATAAAAAATTATACTTAAAAAATTACGATTTGAATTGTGTGGATATAGTCAATATAAATCGTTGTATGGTACATTATTTTTATAATTGAAGATATATATAACAGAGTTGAAATCAAAAAAATATATTTTTAATCATTATTTTCTTTATATTTATTTAAATTTGTTATTTTTTTAGCATGGATTTTATAAATTGTGCTAAGTAGTATATTTTATTTGTAAAATTAAATTGGTGTGAAAAATAAAAAATTCTAAATTAAAACGAATTGAAGATAAAAATTATAAAATAAAATTAAGCAGATAAGGATTAAATTCAATATAATAATATATAATAGGACAACTTTCACATATAGCAAATAAAAAATTCATATTTGTATGCTTATAACAAAGTTTGCATAATTGCATCCCATAGCAAACATAAAAACTGTATAATTCGCTATACATATACCGTTGAAGCAAATTGTATAAAATGAAGCGTATAAAACAAGAAAGAGAAAGACACTTGTGTAGAGAACTGTATAAAAATGAATTATATTATTATAAGTGTATAGAACAATTATATACAATTTGAATTTGTATAAAATGAGAAAAAGAGAAAGACAAGAGATTTGACAAGAAATATACAATTGAATCGAAATGTATAAAACGAGAAAGGCATAAATTAGATACAATTTGAAAATTGTATAAAACGAGAAAGAGAGAAAGGCAAAAGAAATTGGGCAGAAGAGTATTTTTATTGTATAATTATAAGTGTATAGGACGAAAATATATGTACTTGCATGTGTATATATAATTTTCTCACGCTTTATACAAACAGAAACACAATTGATACATTTCTCTTCTGTTTGTATAAGTGAGAAAGGCGAGGGTGGCGAGCGAGATTTGGGAGAGTGGCGAGCGAGATCTGGAAGAGGGAAGAGAGGGGAACAAAAATATATGTATTTATACAATTTTCTCTGCTTTATACAATTAGAAATAATTTTTATACACTTGTGTTTGTATAAAAAGTGAGGAAGCGAGCGAGAGATTGAAGGAGAGTGGCGAGCGAGATATTTGGGAGAGAGGCGCCTGACAATTTTTTGCAAACGTTTGCTAGGAGCACAATTAAATCAAACTCTACTTACTCCATTTATTTTAGGTTATTAGTTTGCTATTATATACAATTTTTCCTATATAATATACTCGAGAAGATTGCAAAATTGCGAACAATTTCTTGCGTACAACAATTCCAATTTCGTTTGGTTTTGATTCTCAATTTGTTTTAAACTCAATTATTTTATTTGAAATTTTCTATCTCTATAAATAGTCCATATAATAACTATCAACGATTATCATACTTTATAAGAAAAAAAATATACCGAAGGATCAGATATATAACCGCTAAATGAAAAACATTTTGGTCCTAAATATCATTATTATTAAATATTTGGTGCCTAAATGCTGAAAAGCAAAAACCAAAAGGACCAAAAAGAAAATAAGTAGAATTTCAAGAAACAGTATCAGTAATAGGTTACAAAATATATATATGAAGCAAAATCTTGAAAAGTGGACATGTTAACTGTTGCTAAGAAATTGAGTTCAATATATATGAGACTAGTTTTGCCTGCACCTTCTTCATCGACTTTTTTATCATTTGGTTCATCAGTTTCTGTCTTCTCACCGCCTCGTGGCACCCAATTCTTGCGTTTAAATTTTCGATTCAGGTTTGTTTTCTGCTCGTTTCTTTATTTTGTTTTATCAGTTTGAAGTATGTTGTGTTTTAGTATATTAAAGTTTGGATTTTGGATTGTGGGTGTTTCAAGTTTTTGCTTATTATTAGTTAATAGTCAGTGTGACTAATTTTATTTGAAGTGATTTGTGTTTCAGTAGTTCAAAGTTTGGATTTTGGATTGTGGGTGTTTTAAGTTTTTGTTTAATATTAGTTAATACTTGTAATAATCAGTGTTACTGTAATTTATTTGAAGTATTTGTGTTTCAATAGTTCAAAGTTTGGATTTTGGATTGTGGGTGTTTGAGCTTTTTACTTAATATTAGTTAATAATCAGTGTGACTGTAGTTTATTTGAAGTGCTTTGTGTTTCAGTAGTTCAAAGTTTGGATTTTGGATTGTGGGTGTTTTAAGTTTTTGATTAATATTAGTTAATACTTGTAATTATCAGTGTGACTGTAATTTATTTGAAGTGATTTGTGTTTCAATAGTTCAAAGTTTGGATTTTGGATTGTGGGTGTTTGAGCTTTTTGCTTAATATTAGTTAATAATCAGTGTGACTGTAATTTATTTGAAGTGATTTGTGTTTCAGTAGTTCAAAGTTTGGATTTTGGATTGTGGGTGTTTTAAGTTTTTGCTTAATATTAGTTAATACTTGTAATAATCAGTGTTACTGTAATTTATTTGAAGTGATTTGTGTTTCAATATTCAAAGTTTGGATTTTGGATTTTGGATTGTGGGTGTTTAAGCTTTTTGCTAAATATTAGTTAATACTCATAATAATCAGTGTGAGTCTAATTTATTTGAAGTGATTTTTGTTTCAATAGTTCAAAGTTGGGATTTTGGATTGTGGGTGTTTAAGCTTTTTGCTTAATATTAGTTAATAATCAGTGTGACTGTAATTTTATTTGAAGTGATTTGTGTTTCAGTAGTTCAAAGTTTGAATTTTTGATTGTGGGTGTTTCAAGTTTTTGATTAATATTAGTTAATAATCAGTGTGACTGTAGTTTATTTGAAGTGCTTTGTGTTTCAATAGTTCAAAGTTGGGATTTTGGATTGTGGGTGTTTAAGCATTTTGCTTAATATTAGTTAATACTCATAATAATTAGTGTGAATGTAATTTTATTTGAAGTGATTTGTGTTTCAGTAGTTCAAAGTTTGGATTTTGGATTGTGGGTCTTTAAGCTTTTTGCTTAATATTAGTTAATTCTTATAAATAATTAGTGTGACTGTAATTTATTTGAAGTGATTTGTGTTTCAGTAGTTCAAAGTTTGGATTTTGGATTGTGGGTGTTTAAGCTCTTTGCTTAATATTAGTTAATATTTGTAATAATCGGTGTGACTGTAATTTTATTTGAAGTGATTTGTGTTTCAGTAGTTCAAAGATTGGATTTTGGATTGTGGGTGTCTAGAAGTTATTTGCTTATTAGTACAATCAATTAATCATGTGTTTTTGTTTCTGACGATTTCTTGGTTCTTTAAGTTTTTTGCGTATTAGTATTAATTTATTATTGTGTTTGTTTTGGTGCTTTAATGAATGAACAAGAAGTGTCTTTTTTAATGGTTCAATATCTTTTTTCATGAAGCATTACATAAAGTTTTAACATGGCACGAGTAGGCTGAGTTTTATCGTTCGAGTTGATATGCAATCCCTTGCATGCTGAAAATACAGATGGATGTATAAACTTCACAGGCTGTTGAAATGTCCGAATTTAATTTGTGGTACTTTATGTTGTGACTGTTAAAACAGAACGATGGCGTCTCATGTTGTTGGATATCCTCGTATGGGGCCCAAGAGAGAGCTTAAGTTTGCATTGGAATCATTTTGGGATGGGAAGAGCAATTCTGAGGATTTGGAGAAAGTGGCAGCTGATCTTAGGTTATCTATTTGGAAGCAGATGGCTGATGCTGGCATTAAATATATTCCAAGCAACACCTTCTCGTATTATGACCAAGTTTTGGACACAACTGCTATGCTAGGTGCAGTTCCACCAAGATACGGTTGGAATGGTGGTGAGATTGGTTTTGATGTCTACTTCCCAATGGCTAGGGGAAACGCCTCTGTACCTGCCATGGAAATGACAAAATGGTTTGACACCAACTAGTAAGTGACGACATTTCATTCAAATGTTCAACAGTGTAGTGAGCTTTGAGATCTGTTGAATCTTACTGTTTATATGAGATTCTTGTTCTTCGATGCAGCCACTATATTGTTCCTGAATTAGGTCCAGATGTTAAGTTTTCCTATGCATCTCACAAGGCAGTTAGTGAATACAAGGAGGCTAATCTGTAAGTTTATGGCTCATACTAAAGTTTTTTTTTCCTTATTGCCGAAGTATATCAAATTTAAATGGTAGAAGTCACATGTCAACTGTATTAACTGAATCTTTTAGAATTCTTTAGTGTTCTGATATTGTTCAACCCTTTGATTTTGTAGCTCGGCATTGACACAGTCCCTGTCCTCATAGGTCCAGTTTCCTTCCTCTTGTTATCAAAAGCAGCAAAAGGTGTTGAAAAGTCATTTCCTCTTCTATCACTGATTGAAAAGATTCTTCCAGTTTACAAGTAAGAGCAGACCAATTCTCAATTCTGTAGTTCAGTCCTGTATACTATCTAAAACGTTCACTTATTGGAACTGGCTAATATCTTTCTGCTCGTTCAGGGAAGTCATTGCTGAACTGAAGGCAGCTGGTGCTAGTTGGATTCAGTTTGATGAGCCTACTCTTGTGAAGGATCTTGATTCTCATCAATTGCAAGCATTTTCTCATGCCTACTCAGAATTAGAGTCACCGCTTTCCGGATTAAATGTCCTCATTGAGACATATTTTGCTGATGTTCCTGCTGAAGCTTTCAAAACAGTGACTTCTTTAAAATGTGTTACTGCACTGGGGTTTGATCTAGTTCGTGGATCAAAGAATCTTGATTTGATCAAGAGTGGTTTTCCTTCAGAAAAGTATCTATTTGTCGGAGTAGTTGATGGGAGGAATATTTGGGCTAATGATCTTGCTGCTTCTCTCAGTACCTTACAAGCTCTTGAGAACGTGGTCGGAAAAGGTGATTGGCTGTGACTACACTTTATTACACTGAATAGCAAAATCTGAGTCCACATCATATGTCCTCAAGAAGCCTAAAATTTAATAATAATTTTCTTTCTATTCTAGCTTTTCATTAGTGAATTTAACGGCATTGAAAAATATGCTGCATTCTTTACCCTGTGCTGAGTAGGCACCGTTCATCTGTATTCTTGACACTATTGGGCATTTGTTTTCTTCAGACAAGCTTGTGGTCTCCACCTCTTGCTCGCTTCTCCACACTGCAGTTGATTTAGTGAATGAAAATAAGTTGGATGAAGAAATTAAGTCATGGCTTGCATTTGCTGCACAAAAATTGGTTGAAGTTAATGCGTTGGCAAAGGCGTTGGCTGGACAAAAAGACGAGGTATCTTGACATATTTTTGTTAATCATCTACATGGAAAATGAATCAGGCAAATATAAATCTAGAACATGTGATATTTAAACAGTAATGAATCTTTCAATCGTAATACTGGTCATATTCGATGAAGTTTAGCCATGCTGTATTGGTGAGCACTTAAATTTTAGTGTTTATGATATTAAGTGGATCTGTTGTACATTATAACTGTGTGTACCTCGATACATCTCTTTACCAGCAATTGAGTTTCATATTATTATCCAAAACTCGGTTGATATTGTCCTTAGCTGCTGCTGTTTCTGTCGGTAGGCATTCTTCTCTGCTAATGCTGCAGCTCGTACATCCAGAAAATCCTCTCCCAGAGTGACCAATGGGGCTGTGCAGAAGGCTGTAAGTATACTTAGGTGTTTTATATCCATCTTATTATAGTTTTAGCTCTTGTGTGTTATCAACTTAGGCTGTAAGTATACTTAGGTGTTATCAACTTATAATCCGCCTTTCATGTTCAGGCTGCTGCTTTAAAGGGCTCTGATCATCGCAGAGCCACAACTGTCAGTGTGAGGTTGGAAGCTCAACAAAAGAAGCTGAGTCTTCCGTCTCTTCCAACCACTACCATCGGTTCTTTCCCTCAGACATTGGAGCTTAGAAAAGTTCGACGAGAATACAAGGCTAACAAGTTAACTATCTACTTCTGCAGTTATTCCGTTAGCATATTGTGGTTTATGCCTGCATATTAATTTTTCCATCCGACTATTGAAGGATCTCGGAGGAAGATTATGTCAAATATATTACAGAGGAAATCAGCAAAGTAGTCAAACTCCAGGAGGATCTAGACATTGATGTTCTTGTGCACGGAGAGCCAGAGGTGAGATACATCAGTCATGTTTAATTGTCTGTAAGGTTATGCAGATGAAGCCGAGAACCTAAAATTTCATCATCGAAACGCAGAGAAACGATATGGTCGAGTATTTTGGGGAGCAATTATCTGGTTTTGCTTTTACAGCCAATGGATGGGTTCAATCATATGGATCTCGCTGTGTTAAGCCACCAATAATCTACGGTGATGTCAGTCGCCCAAAACCAATGACTGTCTTCTGGTCTTCACGAGCACAGAGCATGAGCAAGCGCCCAATGAAGGGAATGCTTACAGGACCTGTTACCATTTTAAATTGGTCTTTTGTTAGAGATGACCAGCCAAGGTTCGAAATAGTAAGCTTCAACACAGTATCATATCTTTCTTAATCCCGCACACATGTAAACGGATTTCTTGTTGCTTTTAGATTTGAGACTTGCTACCAAATAGCTTTGGCTATTAAGGATGAGGTTGAAGATCTCGAGAAGGCTGGCATTAATGTCATTCAGATCGATGAAGCTGCTTTAAGAGAGGGTTTACCTCTTAGAAAATCCGAGGAAGCTTTCTACTTGAACTGGGCTGTACATTCATTCAGGATTACCAACTGTGGTGTTCAAGACACTACCCAGGTCTGTAACTTACTAAATGAATATAATTATGTGTCTGAAGCCTATTTGTGCTTATCTACTTCTTCAAGATTTCCTCCCTAATGTTTACCAACATGTCCAATGTCCAACAATGTTGCTACAATGGGACCGGAAGATTCATTAGCAACTTCCGATGTGTGGAATTGGTGCTTTGTTCCGGTAAAACTAATAGCTGTCCGATAAAACTAAGAGCCAGGTAGAATTGAGAGGCATTTCGTGTTATTGGGGGAAGTTTTTTTCTTTGCCCTCAGTGCATTGGTTCAGTGGTATGGGTTATGCATACTTCACTAGTTCAAACCCTGCCGTGGACACAAGTCTGGATTTAAGCGGAGAAGGGTAGAGGGGCGAGCTGGCCCTGAAGGATTTCTTGGTTATACTAAATGTGGCATTTTTCTTCTTCTACATAGTTTTAATGATCGTTGCCATTTTGTTTTGACAGATTCACACTCACATGTGCTATTCAAACTTCAACGACATCATCCATTCAATTATCGACATGGATGCTGACGTTATCACCATCGAGAACTCCAGGTCTGACGAGAAACTTCTTTCTGTGTTCCGCGAGGGAGTGAAGTATGGTGCTGGCATTGGACCCGGAGTATACGACATCCATTCACCAAGGATTCCATCAACAGAAGAAATAGCTGACAGAATCAGCAAGATGCTTGCAGTCCTTGATACCAACATCCTCTGGGTTAACCCCGACTGTGGCCTCAAAACGCGCAAGTATACTGAAGTTAAGCCTGCACTCAGCAACATGGTAGCAGCTGCTAAGCTCCTCCGCGACCAGTTGGCCAGCACGAAATGAGCTTGACTTACCATAGTCGATCCAACGTGACGTTTGAAATCGCCATGGCTGTTTGTTGCAGAGAAATAATATGTAGGTTTCTGAGTTACTAGCCAAATTATCTGAGGTTTGCTATATTAGCTCCTTTTTTCATCATTGCTTCTTGTATTTACCTCACTAGAAGTAAGAAAAATAAATTTCACAAGTAGCATTCCATTTTGATGGTGTCATCCCACCGTTCGACACACCTCATCTTCATCCTAATCATCACCTTGTAGCACGCATCCCCACCACTCTTTATCTCTCGTAGTATTTATTTAGATTATACTCCCGTCATAAAAAGAATGACCTCTTTTTCTTTTTAGCCTGTTTAAAAAAGAATGACCTCTTTGTAATATTTTAATTTTAGCTTTTTCACATGACATGTTTAAGGTCACAAGATCAAAGGATAATTTTTGCAAATTTGACCTACCTTTACTTTACGATCACAATATTCAGAAGTATTCTTTATATTCTTAAACTTCGAGAAGGGAGTATACAAATATTTTTTGCTTATGTATTGAATTTCGAACCCAAGATAATAAGAAATTATATCTAGGGGTGCGACCTAATGGTTAATAATTTGGGTAGACAACAACGAGTTCACATGTTCGAATTTCATGATAGTCAAAACCAGTAGGAGATACCGACTTATCCTACCCTAAGTGGATAGAGTTACTTGATAGTCACGGTTGTTCAAACATTACGATTATAAAAAAACTAATCAATAATCTCATCAAACTATATGCTTATATGAGTCCTTTACTTCCCTTTTTTTTGTGTAAAACTCTATATGGATTTATTGTAGTTTTTTTCCCTTTTCATTTAATTGTATTTTCTTTAAAATAATGATAATAATTTTTTTTACCACAGTGGAAATTACAGCGTGGCGAAGTATGCGCTACGTGGCAAATGACTTGTCATAATCTGATTCATAAAATTATTTATAATTCCTGAGCAATTTCACATAGTTTGATAACTTTAATGTTATAAAAAAAATTAAATATATACAACATTAATATTACAATGAGTATAGTTAATCAATAATTCAGATAGAAATTTACACATGTTGAAAGTGAATGGCAAATAGTACATTCACAATATCAGCTTTGCAACAGTACTTTTTTGTTCCTCCTTTGTTATAGTACTAAAACATGTACCAACAGATTGAGACTGTTTTTTTTTTTTTTTTTTTTAGAAATCTCGAGTTCGAGGCTTATACTAAAATATGCAACAACAATTGAGACTTTTTTTTAAAAAAATCTCGAGTTCGAGCCTTGTATTAAAACATGTACCAACAAATGGAGACTGTTTATTTTTTTCTAAAAGAAAATCAGAGATCTCGGGTTCGAGCCTTGAATATGAAAAGTTCCTTGGAAGAAAAACGCTTCCAACCGAATGGGCCCCTAAACAATGCAAAATTGGAATTTTCAGGTTCCAATGTAGGTGTCCCAAATGGAGCCTACACGACACGAATCTGTAATAGTTGGGTTACAATGTGGGTACCCAAATGCAGTCCTACACGGCGCAAATCTGGAATAGTTGGGTTTCCAATGTGGTACCCCATATGGAGCCCTACACGGCGCGAATCTGGAATAGTTGGGTTTTCATGCGGGTACCCCAAATGGAGCCTTACACGACACAAATCTGTAATAGTTGGGTTTCCAATGTGGGTACCCCATAATGAAACCCTACACGACACGAGTCCATAATAGTCGGGTTCCAATGCGTGTACCCCAAATGGAGTCCTACACGGTGCAAATCTGGAATAATTTGGTTTTAATGCGGATATCAGACACCAGATGGAAAACAGAAAGAAGAAAAATAGTACTAAAACATGCAGAAGATTATTGGGTGGGGGGTCAAGATTCTCAATGCTCAATGCATGAACCATGAGGAAACTTGTGTGTGTGTGTGGGGGGGGGGGGAGGGGTTCTATGTGTACATATAGTAATGAAACTTGAAAGCAAAAAACAACAACTTAGGAAGCAGAGAAAAAAAAATATGTACAAGTCAAAGCTGCAAGAATTGTGTCATAGCAAGAAATGGGCACTTCCTCAATATTGTTGTATGAGAGATGGAGCAGATCACAATCCAAAATTCAAAGCTTCTGTTGTTGTCAATGGCATCAATTTCGACTCTCTACCTTTGCGTAAATCATCAAAAGAAGCACATAATGAAGCTGCTAAGTTTGCTTTCCTTCACTTTACTAATGGTATATATATATATATATACACATATGAAGTATCTCTTAAAGATCATGTTTATAAGTGTTTATTTTTTATTATGTTGGTTCTTATTTACATGTTACTCTTCAAAAATGTTGTCGCGTCAGTGTTGGATCCTCCAAAAAGGATCCGACTTGCACCTGTTGACATCTTTGAAGAGTTCAAACAACGTAGTGTTTCACATATAAGCTCTGGTATTGGACTTTTTCTCTTGAACTTGTGAACTCAAATAGTAAAATACGGTCTGAATTTTCTTTCAAGTTTGTTATAGACAAATCACTTTTTGCTCTTTTTCATATTTGAAGTTTGTTCACATAGTAGGTCTGAAGTTCGGATTAAGGAGAATGGGTACGTTTTAATTTAACGAAGATAAATATGTTAAATATTGGATTTATTAGGAGAGCGGAATGGATACAGAGGTTTCATATAACCGTCCCCTATTAGTTAGTGAGTGTGGCATATATAGTAGATTGATTGTTCGATTGGCACTTTATGTTCTCATTTTCTCTTATTTTGTAGAAACGATATGCTCTCATTTCCCCTTCTTTTTCAAGAAAAGATGATGCATTCTTTACGTGTGGAACAAATGATTGGCTCTTTAGTATTTAGTTTCACGTGTTTCTTGTTTGTCTAGGATTATCGATACATTATTGTTAAGAAGAAAGAGCTTAAGAACAGATAGCAGGTTTTGAGTTGTAAGCTTGTCCAATGTTCAAATAGAAAAATAGGTTCTGCCGGTTGAATTTGTATTGTAAATAAGATGTTTTTTTCTACGTATTAATAGATGGTTCACTTCCAACTGCAGAAGATAGCGCGCTAAGAAAAATTGATGCAAGTCTGCAGGATAAAAGTACTTCTGAGATCAAGCAAGGTGAAAAGTCTCAGATGATCTTTCCGATACATTTGATTATACTTTGATCTTTTGAGATTTCAGTGTCATTACCATTGCGATTGCTGTTTAGACTTTAGTCATTGATGAATCCTTTCTTTCTTTTTCGAAACTTTTTCTTTGTGTTCTAAAACCTTGCTTGACTTGTAATTTCCTTTTTTTCTCTAAAGTAACATCTTTCTCTACTTATTATTAGGTAGTTCATTTCTAACTATAGAAGATAGTGGAGTAACGGAAACCGAGGAAGCATGTCAACGTCTGCAGGATCATCTAAATACTTCTGAGATCAAGCAAGGTGAATAGCCTAAGACGGTTTGCTGTTACTTCATTTTTTGTTGTTGTTGTTGATATTTTGGTGTCATTACCGTTCGCCTTGAATGTTTAAGTCAGGTTGTTTTTGTTACAGAAGAGTCTCATTATCAGTGCAAGACGAAGCTGCAGATGTATGCAAAAAGGAAAAATCTCGGTGTACCTGTGTACTGCAACAAAAAGACGAGTTCAGCTCAAGGTCTTTATTTCGAGGCAACTGTGAGGGTGGCTGGTGAATTGTTCAAAAGTCCCGGAGCATACAAGAGTTCAGAGGAAGCAGAAGAATCTGTTGCACAGTTTGCATTAATGAAACTCGTAACCGTTGACTTAGAAAAGGTATAGCCCCTTGTTATCTGAGTATATGTCCTATATGCACCGTCTATGATAAGCGTTTCTTTAAAATGCTTACGCTGTCAGTGTATGTAACTTGAATTCTAGCCAAGTCGTCAATCCATCTTGTTTGCTGCAAGTGTGTTAATTTTTGTTTTGGCAATTGGTACGGAAGCTTTCTCTTTTGTTCATTTTATAATCTTCGTTGCAGAGTAATACTGGCAGTTACAAGAGTTTCCTGCAAGAACTAGCACAACAAGAAGAAATTTGCTTGCCTAGATATAAAACTATCAGGGCCGGTGAGCCTCACAATCTGACATTCTTCTCAAGTGTAGAAATTGAAGCAGAAATCTTTCACGGGGATGGCGCAAAGTCCAAGAAACAGGCAGAAGAAAACGCTGCTAAGGTTGCTTATACAGCTTTAACAAAATGTAAGTATTCTTCTTCTACCTTCTGTATACGTGAGCCAATCGAACATTATAGAAAGGGAAAGTCATGGATATATACACCATTCGGCCAACTAGTTTACCTCC